>SJYO01047732.1:2250402-2285770 GCA_006410555.1 Capra ibex
TCTAGTTGGGACCCTAAAGAAACCTTCCTTACTACGATTTCCACTTCGAGGTCATGAAACCGGTGGAGTACGCTTCTCAACTGAGTAACCTTTTCTGAGACTACGACCCTCCCTGACCCCCGTCCTCCTCTTCCCCTGCTGGGTCCTACTCTACCAACCTACCGTAGTACCTGAACTACCTGTACTCAGACTCACTTGAGGTCCTCAACCACTACCTGTCCCTCCGGACCACTCGACGCTAAGTACCCCAGGGTTTCTCAGTCTGTGCTCACTCACTGACTTGACTGACTAACTTGACTTTCTACTTCTTCGAGATATGTCAGTCGTTTTCGTTCTGGTCCTCGACTGACCGAGTCTAGTACTTGAGAAATAACGGTTTAAGTCTGACTTTAACTTCTTTCATCCCTTTTGGTGATCTGGTAAGTCAATACTGGTTTTAGTTTAGGGAATACTAATATGTCACCTTCATTCTTTATCTAAATTCCCGGATCTGGACTATCTATCTAAAGGACTACTTGATAACTACCTCCAAACACTACAACATGTCCTCTGTCCCTAATTCTGGTAGGGGTACCTTTTCTTTTCGTTTTTTGGTTTTACCGAGAGAACCCTCCGGAATAGTTATCGACACTTTTCATCTCTTCACTTTTCGTTTCCGTTTTTCCTTTCTATATTCGTAGACTTACGTCTCTAGGTTTCTTATCGTTCCTCTCTATTCTTTCGTAAGGAGTCGCTAGTTACGTTTCTTTATCTCCTTTTCTTGTCTTACCCTTTCTGATCTCTAGAGAAGTTCTTTTAATCTCTATGGTTCCTTTGTAAAGTACGTTACTACCCGAGCTATTTCCTGTCTTTACCATACCTGGATTGTCTTCGTCTTCTATATTTCTTCTCCACCATTCTTATGTGTCTTCTTGACATGTCTTTTCTAGAAGTGCTGGTCTATTAGTGCTACCATACTAGTGAGTGGATCTCGGTCTGTAGGACCTTACACTTCAGTTCACCCGGAATCTTTCGTAGTGGAACTTGTTTCGATCACCTCCACTACCTTAAGGTCACCTCGATAAAGTTTAGGACCTTCTACTACGACACTTTCACGACGTGAGTTATACGGTCGTTTAAACCTTTTGAGTCGTCACCGATGTCCTGACCTTTTGAAGTCAATAGGTCAATAGTAAATCAATTTACTATACAATAGTAAATCGAAGTAAATTAAACATTTAGACTAATTCCTGTCTAAAATATTGGTTAAAGTAACCATTTGTCAGAATTCTTTCTCTTCAATTTACTAAAGTACATTAAAGACCACTCAAAAATTTAGACAATAGATCTGTTCAAGAGATTTAAGATTGTGATAAAAATTTCCGTTCCTAAAGGGAGGGTATAGGAGGGCTTTTTTCTAACATATATAGAAAAAACATACCACCGGTATATAAACGTTTATTTTTTATTTATTCGTAAGTCTTAGTCGATTTCGTAAACTTTAGACTTGATAAACTTAGACTTCAGACGCAGACTTTAGAACATTCAAGTAGTAAAAAATTACTTAAATACGGTGTCCTCATTTACCATGGTACATATAAGGACTCCAACCTTATTTAGTTAAGATACTCGTTCTTATAAACAAGAACCAAACTTATTGAAACGTTTATTCAAATAACCCATTACTAAAACTTTCAAACAACGACTTGACACGTTTCTACGACCCTAGGAAACAGAGGTCTCCTCTTCTTAATTTAGGCCCCGGTCTTTGTTCCGAATTAACGAGTCTCGAAAACATATTATTTCAAAATAATTTCATATTTCCTCTATCTCTTTCGAAGACTGTATCTGTAGTCTTCCCGCATCTTTCTCATGGGTGAACGATCACAATCGTTACCTCATGAGAGGTTACTTAGGTTTCTTACAGACCTCCCACATTTCTGGAGTGGTCTGGTTGTCTTAATCGTTCTTCCAAATTAGGTCTCTGACAGGAGTCCGTCCTATGTATTAGGATTCCTTACATCTCCCTTTTTTATAACAGGAAAGAAGGAGGAACTCTTAAGATCTGGGGAGAGAGGAACCTCTGGGGATCTGAAGAATAGTTAGACGGATCCTTTGTTGAAAGAGTTAAAATTCTACTAGTGAAGGAGAGTCGAACGGAAGGTACCAGATGCGAAGAGGGAAGGACGGAGAGAGATGTAGTGGAAGAGAAAAGGGAGGGGGATGAAAGATAAAAAGGAGGGAGAAAGGAAGAGGAGAAAGAAATGGAAGACCAGGGGTTTTAGAGAGAAAGGGGGTATCAATTATCATTCTTTAAACTTTACTTTGAGTCGGTTCATTTAACTCCTTGTCTGAATCTAAGGATACCTTTGTTTTAAAATAAAGTTGAAGTACTTAGTTATACAACTTCTCTGTCGAAAAAGAGAGTCCGCCGTTATAACACACACATACACATACACACAACAAACGAGTCAGTACAGACTGAGAAACACTGGGGTACCTGACATCGGACGGTTCGAGGAGACAGGTACCTTAAGAGGTCCGTTCTTACGACTTCACTCAACGGTAAAGGAAGAGGTCCCCTAGAAAGGTTGGGTCCCTAGTTTGGACACAGAGGACGTAATGTCCCTCCAAGAAATGACAGACTCGGTGGTCCCTTCGGGTGAACCGTTATAACTCAACCGGGTTTTCAAACACGTCCAAATAGTCATTCTGTCATAGTTTTCTGGGTTTACTTGAAACCCTTGTTGGGTCATTATAACTTGCAGATTTCAACGAAAACATTTTATTTGGTGTCTGTTCTAATAGAAGACTCCTAAATTTTATATCACCGTTCTTCGGTTAAACTAGTACAAATACTCGTCTGGAAAGTGTTGTAAAGGATTATCTTTTTGAGTCTAATCTTGAGATATGGGATGTCGGTATGAACGGTCATTGTCCTTCGTTTAATAATTGTTAATCGTCACCTACGACCAGAATGTTTGAGAATACTCTCACTGGAGATACTAAGTAATTTTTCTTAAACGATAGAGGTCCGTTTACTCACTTTTCTGATAGATTTCTAAAGAAAAGATACTCTAAACCAGTGTCTAACACTTCCGTAATGTCCATCCAAATTCAGTTCACTATTTGTAGACATTCGTAGGATTTTATCGTCACTTAAAAAGGTACTATTAAAACAGAAAGTCCTTTCTGTCGTAACAGGAGAGAAACTTGGCGACGAACAACAATAAACCAGTGATTCAGGACAGGATGAGAAAACGTTGGGGTACCTGACATTGGGTGGTCAGAGGAAGCAGGTACCCTAAAAGGATTCACTCTTATGACCTCACCCAACGGTAAAAGAAGAGGTCCCCCAGAAGGGTTGGGTCTTCGTATTCTACTATAAGAATTTTTTTGTTTCAGGATATTTACTCGTAGTGTTTCTGGGACGTACCTCTCAGACCATTACCATAAGTCGAACCTAAAGACTGACGTAAAGTGTTTCCTAAAGAAAAAATAAAATTGTCAACTTTAAGAAATGGACAAGAGAAGAAAGACCTTTTTAGATAAACCTTTACGATGATAATTTTAGTTACGGTACTAACAAGCATGACGGCCCTAAAACAACGACTAGTTCTTCGTTGGAATAAAGTACTGAACTACGTGTATGGACGATTTAATAACAGTATTTGTAGTAGTCACGACCCCAACCCTTTACCTTTCCGTCCAGTTTGGTCGTCTGTAACCGTCGTCACGGACTTTAGGTTGTACCTTAACCCTTGGTGTTAATACTTTAACGATAGATCTGAGACAAATCTTTCTGAAATTCGCTAATACATATACCTCCTATTTCATAAATATATCAGTAATCTTTGTAAAATAGAATAACTTTAATTTCAATAAACCATTTATTATCGAATTATAAATCCATCTCTAAACCTCCCCTCCATTGTGACGACTGTCTAATCTATTCGAAGGAGTAACTAAGACGTCTTTCATGAAGGTCTCTGATTTTCCCGTAGAAACAAAACATACATTCCGTTAAAAATAAAAATGTAAAAACTTAGATTTAATAAATTTATCCACTGTAAAATTTTCTATTTGAAATAAAAATCTCGTCACAATTTAAATGTCTTTTTAAATCCTGCCCAGTATAGGGACGTGAATCACAGGGATAATCGTATAATTTAACCACGTCATGTGGACTGTGTTACTTACTTGGTTTTGACTACGTAATAACAATTGAGTTGAAATAAATCTAAAAAAATCTAAATCTAAATGAAATAAATCTAAAGGAATCAAAAATAAGTTGTGGAAAAAACGACCAAGACCTCAGTCAAAGTCCTTTGGTGTAATGTAAATCAGTGATACAGAAGGATTGGAAGAGAACCGATACTCAAAGAGTCTGAACTGGAGAGCCAGGTCCATAAATAGAAGAATAGGAGGAGGTCGTCTAGGTGATCCTGATCCAAATATTCCGGCGGTAGTTGTTATGTGTGTGTGTGTGTGTGTGTGTGTGTGTGTGTGTGTATGGTGTAGACGTTGAAGACATTGAAAAGAAATCTTTTAGTTTTGATTATATCCTGTCACTCTTTTTATTTTTGGCATACCAAAGATTCTAAAATACCTTATTCTATTACTTTTACATCTCACACGATTACAACGAAGAGTATTTTGATAAGGTGAGAAACACAACCAGATCAGTTGAGTTCACAACTCTAAACACCCAGTTGTCTTCTTTCAGAATCATCGTAGTGTCCTTTTTTACAGTTGAACGAAATCGAGTCGTTCGTCTCTAATACTTGTCCTCATTTACGTGAAAATATTGAGGTTGTTGATAAGATCCAGTGTTACGTATACGAAATCACTAAATATTCTGGACTGAATTGTTAAGTCTCACCCTGTCAACAAGTTTCGTTAACAATTCTCGAACAGGGACAATGAAGATTTAGTTTCCTCTAAAAATAGTTCAGTTTTCATCGAAATATGTTCATTTGGTCTACGGTCACATTTTAAAAAGACCCAAGTCCTTATAGGTCTAGTTTACTACTTCTGTTGTCTGTGTAAAAGCATGAACCGAATGGACTACGTTTCACGACTGAATAAACTTTTCTGGGACTACGACCCTTTCTAACTCCCGTCCTCCTCTTCCCCTACTGTCTCCTGCTCTACCAACCTACCGTAGTGGCTGAGTTACCTGTACCCAAACCCACCTGAGACCCTCAACCACTACCTGTCCCTTCGGACCGTACGACGCCAAGTACCCCAGTGTTTCTCAGTCTGCACTGACTCTCTGATTTGACTTGACTTTGCTATTATTTATAATTAAATTATAATTTTATAATTATAATAATTACAATTGGTCGGACAGACTTTGTATGATGGACATCATTAAGAATTTTTTCTAAAAGGTCTCTCAGTTTGAACAAGTGGTTTACTAATCTTTGAATCTTTTCTTCAAATGTTATTTCTTGACCGTCACTAAAATTCTAGTTAAAACATACACGAATATATTAACATCTCCATATTACCGTTGGGTGAGGTCATAAGAACGGACCTCTTAGGGTCCCTGCCCCCTCGGACCGCCCGACGGTAGATACCCCAGCGTGTCTCAGTCTGTGCTGACTTCGCTGAATCGTTGTCGTCGTCGTCCCCATATTATCAAATTTAATAACAAGTTCACTAATAAAAATTGAATACAACCTTTTAAAATTTATATATATTTTTTCTTTTTTATCGTACTACTTGAGGTATATAGGTAGTGACTCGACGTTGTTAATAGTTGGGTTCAGGTTAAACAAAAAAAGACATAAGGTTGGGTGGGAGGGGTTGAAGATAGGGAGTTGTGGTTTATAAATAATTTTATCAGGTTCTAGTATATGAAATAATTATTCATAAAGTTGTACGTACAGACTTTTCTCTTCCTGAAAATTTCGTTTGGTATTACATTACTGTATTAAGGTCGTTTTAAGGAATTGAAATAGATTATAAGTTCGGTACAAGTGTAAACTCTCCTTAGTGAGTAAAAAGTAAAATATTACTTTGATATATTTGGTTTTATCTTATTTTGTACAGTTTGTAGGTCAAACTGTGACCTATAATTTTTACATAATAAAACTATATACATGATATGCGTATATTATATATACGGTTCTCCTTAAGTGAAAAATTAAAAAAACGTCTTCTATTTGTTTTACATTGAAATAAAATTCCTATCTTATTTTACGTTGATTCTTTTGTTTCTCTGATTACACAAGTATCCTTTATCTTTCGTAAGGACAGACTACTAAAGAACACACACACACACACACACACACACACACACACTTTATTCCCTTCCCAAATAGATGACTCACATCTACACTATCTCTTCTCATCTCCTCAAGACTTTATCAAAATTCATCTACAAAACAACTTTTACTCTTTACCTGAGAGTAATCGTTAGAGATTATGTCTAAAAGTATTATAGAGAATCTTTTAGGAACTACCCTTTTTATTTTCTAGTTTAAAGTCTTCAGATTTTGTTTTTCAACTTGATGTTTTTTTCACTGTGAGTAATATTCCCTCTTTTTGAGAAATTTTGAAGTGGAGTAACACGTCAGACCAAGGTACAGTACCTTGTTTATATTATAAGAACTAGATTTTGAAGTTTATCTAATTATCTACTTCCTTTCACCTTCACATGATTTGATAACGAGAGTGTATTTCTCTTGATTTTTACTTGTGAAATAAAAACCAGAAACTATAAATCTATTTACATTCAATTCCTCCCGAATACTTTTTAAATTTCCATCGATAAATTTAATAATAATCGTATCTCTGGGAGTTTTTGTAACTAATTAAATTCGTTTTACCGATCGTTGTTTCCGTTTTTTACTAAGTACATATTTTTCTGTCTTCTTTTCTATAGGTACTTGTTAATTTCTTTTTTCCTTTCGAATCTTGATTTACTAATATTTTCGTTTTCACTTAACTAATTTAGGGGGTTAATTTTCAGTTGGTGAGAGTCTAGTTTCATATCATTAATTTACTATAAATGTTCTCTGTCGAAATTTTGTCTCTATCTTTTCACATTAAATAATGTGATTAAAAAGTTTTCAAAGGAAATTCAAAGAGAATTTAACTTAAAATTGTTTAAGTTAAATTTTACTTATATATTGATGATTCTTTGAAAAGGTGTTTTTACAATTAAACTAGTTTAAACAAGTTTTAGTTTTACCTTACTTTACTTTATGGTATACATGTTCTCTAAAATAGTAACGTTACAGTCAAAAACTTCATTTATTTTTATATTTACTTAAAGGTATTCCCAACTTATTATATTAAATAGTATAATTAAATAGTCTCACATAGTGTTTGTATCTACGTGTAATGAAAGAAGTCGTGGGTGTATTATAAATGTTTTAAACTAATACATAATTCGGTATCTTTTGAACTTTCACTTTTCACTTTCACAGTCAACGATTCACATTCACACTCAACACAGGTTGATGAACGTTGGGGTACCTGACATCGGTGGTCAGAGGAGGCAGGTACCCTATCTTTTGAATTATTTAGAATTTATCAACTTTAACACATTTGAAATGACAGAAAAGTTCTTTCGTAATCTTTTTCCGAATATTGCTCTTGGTACTATTTTTATATAGGTTACGACACATACAGTCTTTTTAAGATTACAGTTTTTTCTTTAATTGTCGACATTAAATAAAAACTACATAATTAATGGGAGGGGGGTTAAATCTCTGAATTTTGTTATTTCTAAATAATAAAGTGTCAAAGACTCCCAGTCTTAAGTCTTCGTCGCTTAGATCCACAAGATCGTTTTCCAAAGATTACTCCGACGTCAGTTCCACCCGCGGGTCCAACGACAGTAGTTTCAGAAAAGACCTGGGCTTTCTGGGTGAAAGTTCTACCAGTGAGTGTGCCGACAACCGTCCTTCGGTGTAACAGAAAAGGTGTCCCGACGAAAGTTGTGCTGACGACTATTGGGACTCTCCGTCATAAGACTCCCTCTCATCCTTCGAAAATACTGGATACAGGTCTTCAATGGGGGAGAGGGACGGTGGAATAAGATAAGTAAAATTCACTGAGGGACTCTTGTCGGTGTGGATTGTCCTCCGTTTCCTCTGAGGTGGAAAACTTCTCTCACAGTGTTTCAAACACTTGAATGAAATTTCTTGGTGTAATTTGACAAAATTTATGTTACTAATATTAGTGTATTGTGTAGTTATAAACACCTTACATCGACTACGAAACAATAAATTATTCTTCCTTGTTTCTTCTTAAAAGTTAAATTCTCCAAGTCTTTTCGTTCTCATGGTGTGATGATCCCTCCTTTTTTTTTTTTTGTTGTGTTGTAATGGTGTCTAGTTTCGTTTTTAATTACTACAAATATTTATTTATTTTCTGTTCTTTATAACTTTATATACTTGATTTCAAGGTCACGAGACTTTTTAAGTTATGTCACCCGATTGTTGACTCTTCATCTTACTCATTGGTATCTATGTGACGGAATCTTTAGACTTTCATCTATATTGGTCTTTACGTCTCCAAGGAAAAAAAAAAGTGATACTTTCTCATAATAAATTTTAAATACAATTACGTACAAATTAAAGTCAATTTATTCGTTAACTAACTTCTATGTTTAAACATTTTAACGAAGTTCTTCTTAAAAATTTTAGACTTAACTGTACAATTGATACTTTATGTAGCTTTAAGTAATAATTTTTTACATGATACAAGAGGAGAGGAAGTTAAAAAGGTCCAGGTCTTTCAAAATGAAACTCAAGAAAGTCTATGAGTCCCTCAACTAATGAGAGTACTGTAAATTTGAAGGGTCTTGTATCCTTTAGTCTTTTAAAAAGTTTAATTAAAATTCTTTATTTACCTTGTGTCAGTCAAACCAAGTCGGTAAGTCAGCACAGGTTGAGAAACGCAAGGGTACCTGACGTCGTGGGGTTCGAAGGGACAAGTAGTGGTTGAGGACCTCGAACGAGTTTGAGTATAGGTAGTTCAGTCATTACTGTAGGTTGGTAAAGTAGGAGACAGGAGGGAAAGAGGAGGACGGAAGTTAGAAAGGGTCGTAGTTCCAGAAAAGTTTACTCAATCGAGAAGCGTAGTCCACCGGTTTTATAACCTCAAAGTCGAAGTCGTAGTCAGGAAGGTTACTTATAAGTCCTGAATAAAGGAAATCCTAACCGAATAAACTAGAGGAACGTCAGGTTTCCTGAGTTATATGTTGTACTTTATCCTGAGTCCATAGGTTTTACTGTTCTAATCTTCCTTGAAGTAGTTAAACATCTAGTCAAAATTAATATTTATGTATCTACTATAGGAGTCACTATAGTCTCCATATCAACATATTTTCACCACCTTTTTGTTATACTCAAACATCCTGGAAATTTTAGTCAAGTTATTAAATGACGAATATTAACCATGTCGTTTTTGTTTTTCTGTGCCCCCCCCAATTTCATTTTCTGACCTGTTTATGTTTGATCCGTTTACAGTGTCTTGTTGTGCTATTGTTTTTTATTAAGTGGACTACCGTAATTTCAGTCTACTCATATCAATTAATAATCTTTTTATAAACTATCTTTTTAACACCTCAGCAAAGAACAACTATTTCCTTTTGTGTTCTTTCTATCCTATCAGAACCTAGAGGCGTCACCACGACCAATATTTCTTAGGTGGACGTCCCGTCCTCTACTCCTCTGCACCTAAGGTACGGACCCAGTCCTTTTTAGGGAACCTCATCCTTTACCCTTAGGTGAGGTCACAAGAACTGACCTTTTAGGGTACCTGTCTCCTCTAAACGCCCGATGTTAGATTCCCCAGTGTTTCTTAGCCTGTCCTGACTCGTGTGTGTGTGTGTCTCAGAACTTAGAGATCTTGACTTATGTACTAAAGTGTCGTACCTCTAAATTCTCTTTTACTACCACGTTATAAACATTGTTAACTCCTTCGTTAAGTCGCTAGTATGAAACTCTTAAAACGTTACAAGTAAGTAAGAATAGATAAATAATATGAAGAGTCTTTTTAGATAGAATTTTTGTTAGGATTTACTTTCGTTTTTTTTTTAATAAAGATGTGTATCAGCTATATGTCATTACTAGTTTTCGTACCTGAGTCCCGGTCTAACGGACCCAGTCTTTGGAATAAGATGATGTCATCGACCACTTACGAAAGAGTCAAAGAAGTAGACCTTTTACCCCTATTTTCGTGGGTGAAGTGTTCAAGGGGAGGGAACCCAATTTAATTAATTATATATTTTATATAGAGTGTATGACTAGTCATAAGTCGACTGGGTACTCGTTGTTTGAATTCCCACTCCCCACTACTGGAAGGTGTATAACTTTTAAATGTGTATTGAAGTGTCAACTAGGAGGTACTGAAGTTGGTTCGAACCTAACACATCATGAGATCATGAATAAATTACGTTTTTTAAATATATACTCACCTGAGCACGTCAAGATTGGGTATAACAAGTTCCCAATGTACATACACACAAACAATAATACTTTAAATAGTTATCATACTTATAATTACCCTTTTTGTTATATTCCTTTCTTTTCTATCGATCAGTTATACTATACTCCATTTAATTTATATAGATAATTTCCCTACGCAGAGACATCGATAATTTTTATCACCCATCTTTCCTTTGTAATTTTATGCTTATTATATTACAATTCATTTTTCGTTTTTATGTTTACCATTACACACAATGTGTTTATTGTGGTATATGTGATCTAAAAGACAAGTATACTTTTTTTACCTTCAAATACAATGACAACTAACAACTTATACCTTTGTCCAATAAATAGGTAATGAAATAAAGTTAGAAAAAATAAAAGATTTAAATAGAAAGATTTTAATTTTTTGGGGTCCATAAAGAAAAAATTTTTAAATTACAAATCTAACTTACGAAGTATTAGTAAGAGTAAATTGTCCTTTTTCCTGTTAAACAATCCGGAAAATAAAAAATTAATAAAGAGAGTCACCAATTAATAAACTAATAGAGAGTCTAGTTTCAGCTTCTTCCGTTACCGTGACGTGAGGTCATGAGAACGGACTCTTTAGGGTACCTGTCTCCTCGGACCATCCGACGTCAGGTACTCCAGCTATTCTCAGTCTGTCCTGACTCGTTGAAGTGAAAGTGAGAGTGAAAGTACGGAACCTCTTCCTTTACCGTTGGGTGAAGTCACGAGAACGGACCTCTTAGGGTCCCTACCCCCTCGGACCACCCGACGGTAGATACCCCAGTGTGTCTCAACCTGTGTTGATTTCTCTGAATCGTCGTCGTCTAGTTTCACTAACCTTCTTTTAAGTTTATTCCTAAGTCCCAATCACTTTAATAAAAATAAAGGGAAATCCATTAATCTGGTCCAGACCTTGATGTCGACGTCTTAGTGGAACTGTAGTGGCAGTAGTCAAGTCAAGTCAAGTCAGTGAGTCAGTACAGGCTGAGAAGCGTCGGGGTACTTAGCGTCGTGCGGTCCGGAGGGACAGGTAGTGGTTGAGGGCCTCAAGTGAGTCTGAGTGCAGGTAGCTCAGGCACTTCGGTAGGTCGGTAGAGTAGGACTCAGTAGGGAAAGAGGAGGACGGGGGTTAGAGAGGGTCGTAGTCTCAGAAAAGGTTACTCAGTTGAGAAACGTACTCCACAGGTTTCATGACCTCGAAGTCGAAATCGTAGTAAGGAAGGTTTCTTTAGGGTCCCAATTAGAGAAAGTCTTACCTGACCAACCTAGAGGAACATCAGGTTCCTTGGGAGTTCTCAGAAGAGGTTGTGGTGTCAAGTTTTCGTAGTTAAGAAGCCGAGAGTCGGAAGAAGTGTTAGGTTGAGAGTGTAGGTAGGTACTGGTGACCCTTTTGGTATCGGAACTGATCTGCTTGGAATCAGCCGTTTCATTACAGAGACGAAAACTTATACGATAGATCCAACGAGTATTGAAAAGAAGGTTCCTCATTCGCAGAAAATTAAAGTACCGACGTTATTGGTAGACGTCACTAAAACCTCGGGGGTTTTTATTTCAGACTGTGACAAAGGTGACAAAGGGGTAGATAAAGGGTGCTTCACTACCCTGGTCTACGGTACTAGAAGAAAAAGACTTACAACTCGAAATTCGGTTGAAAAACGAGAGGAGAAAGTGAAAGTAGTTCTCTGAAAAATCAAGGAGAAGTGAAAGACGGTATTCCCACCACAGTAGACGTATAGACTCCAATAACTATAAAGAGGGCCGTTAGAACTAAGGTCGAACACAAAGAAGGTCGGGTCGCAAAGAGTACTACATGAGACGTATCTTCAATTTATTCGTCCCACGGTTATATGTCGGAACTGCATGAGGAAAAGGATAAACCTTGGTCAGACAACAAGGTACAGGTTAAGATTGACAACGAAGGACCGGACGTATGTCTAAAGAGTTCTCCGTCCAGTCCATCAGACCATAAGGGTAGACAAAGTCTTAAAAGGTGTCAAATAACACTAGGTGTGTCAGTTTCCGAAACCGTATCAGTTACTTCGTCTTTATCTACTAAAAGACCATGAGAGAAGGAAAAAGGTACTAGGTCGCTTACGACCGTTAAACTAGAGACCAAGGAGACGGAAAAGATTTTGGTCGAATTTGTAGTCCCTCAATTGTCAAGTGTATAACGACTTCAGACCGAACCTCTTAAAACTCGTAATGAAATGATCGTATACTCTACTCACGTTAACACACCATCAAACTCGTAAGAAACCGTAACGGAAAGAAACCCTAACCTTACTTTTGACTGGAAAAGGTCAGGACACCGGTGACGACTCAAAAGGTTTGAACGACCGTATGACTCACGTCGTGAAAGTGTCGTAACAGAAAGTCCTAAACTTTGTCGAGTTGACCTTAAGGTAGTGGAGGTGATCGTAACAAGCAACACTACGAAAGATTCCGGGTGAACTGAAGTGCAAGGTCCTACAGACCAAGATCTAATCACTAGTGTAGTAGTACTA
Source organism: Capra ibex (assembly GCA_006410555.1). Taxonomy (NCBI): domain Eukaryota; kingdom Metazoa; phylum Chordata; class Mammalia; order Artiodactyla; family Bovidae; genus Capra; species Capra ibex. Next base: position 2,263,346 of record SJYO01047732.1, read on the forward strand.
ATAGACCCAACACTTCTAGAAAAAACATGTGAAGAAGACACATCAGAACGGTGGAGAAGAATTATAGAAGACGAAGACAATCCAGGTCTGGTAAAGAAAAGAAATAGATCGGGTAGAAACGGACTTTACAAGGAACCATAGAGATTAAAGGAACTTCTCTAGAGATCAGAAGGGGTAAGACAAGAAAAGGAGATAAAGAAACGTAACTAGCGACTTCTTCAGAAAGAATAGAGAAGAACGATAAGAAACCTTGAGACGTAAGTCTACGACTATAGAAAGGAAAAGAGGAAACGAAAAACGGAGAGAAGAAAAGTGTCGATAAACATTCCGGAGGGGTCTGTCGGTAAAAGCAAAAAACGTAACGAAAAGGTACCCCTACCAGAACTAGGGACAGAAGACATGTTACAGTGCTTGGAGTAAGGTATCAAGCAGTCCGTGAGATAGATAGTCTAGATCAGGGAATTTATACAAAGAGTGAAGGTGACATATTAGTATTCCCCAAACTAAATCCAGTATGGACTTACCAGATCGTCAAAAGGGACGAAAGAAGTTAAAGTCGGACTCAAACCGTCATTCCTCAAGTACTAGACTCGGTGTCAGTCGAGGGTCAGAACAAAAACAACAGACATATCTCGAAGAGGTAAAAACCGACGTTTCTTATATTAGTTAGACTAAAACCACAACTGGTAGACCACTACGGGTACACATCTCAGAAGAGAACACAACAACCTTCTCCCACAAACGATACTGGTCACGTAAAAGAGTCGTTTTGAGAATAATCAGAAAAGGGACAAAGTAATTAAAGACCGTTTACATACAAATGAACGGGATAATGAAATACAAGTCAAGTCAAGTCAACGAGTCAACACAGTCTGAGACGCTAGGGCACTTAACGTCGTGCGGTCCAGAGGGACAGGTAGTGGTTGAGGACCTCAGGTCGGTTTGGGTACAGGTAGCTCAGCCACTACGGTAGGTTGGTAGAGTAGGAGACAGCAGGGGAAGAGGAGGATGGGGGTTAGGGAGGGTCGTAGTCCTAGAAAAGTTTACTCAGTTAAGAAGTATAGTCCACCGGTTTGATAACCTCAAAGTCGGAGTTGTAATCAGGAAGGTTACTTGTGGGTCCTGTCTAGAAGAAGTCTTACCTGACCAACATAGAGGAACATCAGATTCCTTGAGAGTTCTCAGAAGAGGTTGAGATGTCAAGTTTTCGTAGTAAAGAAGTCGCGAGTCGAAAAAATATCAGGTTGAGAGTGTAGGTATGTACTGGTGACCTTTTTGGTATCGGAACTGATCTACCTGGAAACAACCGTTTCATTACGGAGACGAAAACTTATACGATAGATCCAACCAGTATTGAAAGGAAGGTTCCTCATTCGCAGAAAATTAAAGTACCGACGTTAGTGGTAGACTTCACTTAAACCTCGGGTCTTTTTATTTCAGTAGGTGACAAAGGTTACAAAAGGGTAGATAAACGGTACTTCACTACCCTGGCCTACGGTACGAGAATCAAAAAACTTGTAACTCGAAATTCGGTTAAAAAAGTGAGAGGAGAAAGTGAAAGTAGTCCTCCGAAAACTCAAGAAGAAGTGAAAGACGGTATTCCCACCACAGTAGACGTATAGACTCCACTAACTATAATGAGGGTCGATAGAACTAAGGTCGAACACGAAGAGGGTCGGGTCCCAAAGAGTACCACATGAGACGTATCTTCAATTTATTCGTCCCCCTGTTATATGTCGGAACTGCATGAGGAAAAGGATAAACCTTGGTCAGACAACAAAGTACAGGTCAAGATTGACAAAGAAGGACTGAACGTTTCTCCAAAGACTTCTCCGTCCAGTTCACCAGACCATACGGGTACAGAAAGTTTTCAAAGTGTTAAATAACACTAGGTGTGTCAGTTTCCGAAACCGTATCAGTTGTCTCGTCTTTGTCTGCAAAAAGACCTTGAGAGAACGAAAAAGGTACTAGGTCGCCTACAACCGTTAAACTAGAGACCAAGGAGACGGAAAAGATTTTGGTCGAACTTGTAGATCTTCAAGTACCAAGTGCATAACGACTTCCGACCGGACCTCTCAAAATTCGTAATGAAATGATAGTACACTCTACTCACGTTAACACGTCATCAAACTCGTAAGAAACCGTAACCGTACTTTTGACTGGAAAAGGTCAGGACACTGGTGACGACTCAAAAGGTTTAAACGACCGTATAACTCACGTCGTGAAAGTGTCGTAATAAAATACAATGTAGTAGCTTAAGGAGTATGGACGACAAAAAACGATTCAGTAAAGACTTTAAAAAAAAAAAAAAAAAAAAAACGACGAAAATAAGGGCATATACAAACGAAATGAGACGATTCCTTCCCCAAACGTGAACGGTGTGACCTTCGACTACCGAAGTAACATAAGAAGATAGAAAGGAAAGTAGGTACAAGTTGGGAAGGGTGACAAGTCTGTGTTTTTGTAGTTGTGAAACCCACAAAAACTCTGCGCACAAGACCAGACTAAACAGACACTTTTACAACCAACTTTACGTGTCGTGTAGATATGTCAATACCAGAAAAGGTACCTCCCGCCTGACCACGACCCCGGAGTTCGGAAGTACCCGTATAGTACACCTACGACCCATCGAGTCGACTTGATATAACCGGTTTAAATCTAGGTCCCTGGTAAAACATTGGAAAAATATGAAGTCTGTCTAACAAGAGAAGGGGGAACGGCTGGTCACGTTTGTCTTCAAAAACATCTTGACGTCGACTGGAGCCGTCCAGAGGAAGTCTACTTGTGAACATTGGTCTTCATTTACCAAAGTCACTTGTCACCCCTGTGAGCTGAAACGTAATTTACCACAAAGTACAAAGAACGCTGCATGAAGTTAAGCCCGGGTCATTAAGGGCTCTAGACTGAGTAGAGGGAGAAATAACTAGTGTCCGGTACGCCTCATAGAATATTGAGAAGAAATTTTTGACCGACACTTAAATTTGTCGACGGCACGGACGTCCTCCGACTGTCTCAGTTAGACCGAAGGACCCTTCTGGTAACGGTAACAAAACACCTCTCCCATCTCTTCGTACAGATTAGATTAACAGAGGGTCATTATCTCAGTGAAATTTCTGTTAGAAAAGATTACCTTAGGTAAGGACAAAAAAATTTATGTATGATATCACGGAAAACTTATTAGATCTTTCCGACCGAACGAGGATCACGACACACCAGATTCTTCACTCGACCAGGCACTCAGGGGAAGGGTTATGGTTAAGGACGAAAAACAATGAGAGGATCTAGGAACTCCCCACCATCTCTAAGAGGGGTTGGGGTCTTGAAAAACCTATTACGTCAGATAATCCGTCTAATTTAGGATACCGGTAAACAATAAGTTCCCATTTTAAAATAAGAAATAATATAAAGACTAGGGTTTTATGTAACTCCGTTCAGTTGGAGAGACTCTAACAGTTTCTTCAGCACTGTATTCATATAGGGTTAAAATTTCACCGTTATAATGTACAGAGTTCGAAATCTAAGGGACCACACTTCTTAGACGGACACTTCTTAGACGGACACTTCTTAGACGGACGTTTCGTCCTCTGGACCCAAGTCAGAGACCCAGACGTTCTAGAGGACCTCTTCCCGTACCGTTGGGTGAGGTCATAAGAACGGACCTCTTAGAGTACTTGTCTCCTCCGACCACCCGATACAATACGGGTCTCAGGCTCAGGGGTTTTGACTCTCTTATTCTACAGGTGTCGTTACGTTTTCGTATTTCCCAAAATAACGATCGAGCTCAATCCCGGGTCCAGAGTAGGTCGTGTCACCTTAGGCTGTTCTCGGGGCTCGAGACTTAGTGTAGATGAAAAGATGTCTGCCAAGAAACAAGGACATTGTCGTATCGACTAACCAATTTGGCATGTAACCAATTTGGCATACGCGCGCGCCCTGAAAATTGGAACGTAGGGATAGGCCTAACCGAGTCCAGACCGCACCCGCTCCCCGATGCCCCTAAAAAAGACTAACCAACTCGATATGACGGACACCCTCAAGGGTCACGGAGTCGAAAAGATCTCTGATTTGGAGTCCGGATCGGACGGGGAATCTCGGACAGAACCGAAGTCAAACCAGGATTGTCCGATATGTCAAGTACCCCAGTGTTTCTCAGTCTGTGCTGACTCGTTGAAAGTGAATGTGAAAACAATTAAAGGACACCTTTGGAATTTAGCAGAACGTCTATCTCTATTATTATTATTATTGTTATTGATTTCTTATTTTACTTCCAGAGTAGGGAAGTACAGTCTATTTTCCCCTTTGTCACCTTTGTTACTGTCTAAAATAAAAGAACCCGAGGTTTTAGTGACATCTGACACTGACGTCGGTACTTTAACTTTCTGTGAACAAGGAACCTTCCTTTCGATACTGTTTTAATCTGTCGTATAATTTTTCGTCTCTGTAGTGAAACGGATATTTTCAGGTATATCAGTTTGGGTACCAAAAAGGTCATCAGTACATATCTACACTCAACCTGGTATTTCTACCGACTTACGACTTCTTTACTACGAAAGTTTAACACCACGACCTCTTCTGAGCATTCTTACGAAACCGGTTGTTCCTCTAATTTCGTCAGTTAGGATTTCCTTTAGTTGGGACTTATAAGAAACCTTCCTGACTACGACTTCGACTTTGTGGTTATGAAACCGTTGGACTACACTTCTATACTGAGTAACCTTTTCTGGGACTACGACCTTTCTAACTTCCGTTTTCCTCTTCACTCGCCGTCTCCTACTCTACCAATCTATCGTAGTGACTGAGTTACCTGTACTTAAACTCGTTTGAGGACCTCTATAACTTCCTGTCCTTTCGGACCGCACGACGTCAGGTACCCCAGCGTTTCTTGACCTGTGTTGAATCGTTGATTTGTTGTTGTTATTTTACTCCCACTTTCCTGTTTTAGAATTAAAAATCGAAGAGGTGTTACTAAAAGTCGGATTCGGTCACTGGTCGGTCCGAGGTACTGGACATTTCAATTTGGATTAACCCTTATGAAAGAGTCGTCCTCCATTATGATCTATGAAACTATGAAACGTGAATGGAATAGATGGTCCTTTAGAGATGTTCACATGAACGTTTCGTGTAATCTTTACAACTATGGAAGAACTCTTCGAGTCTTTAAACGTTATCACCTTCTCGGTTAGTGTTCCAAATTAAACTTAAATAAATAAAAAAGAAATAGTTTTAGAGAATTAAAAATAAAGAGTCGTGAGTTCTTCTAACCTACCTCACTCCCGAACTAGGTCACTGGATTATAGGTATGTAGGAACATTTCAGTAATAAAGGAAATCCTCACGACGTTGTTTCATGGTGTTTGACCCACGGATTTGTTGTCTTTACATAACAGAGTGTCAAGACCTCTGATATTCGGGTTTGAGTTTTATAACCGACTCAACCAAGGAGGACTCTTGACACTCTCTTCCTACATAGATAAGGTCCAGAGAGAGGATCCAAAGATACCGGCTGAAGTACAAGTGGACCATAAGAGACGAATACGTAAAAAGACAGATTTAAAGAAGAAAAATATTCCGATCAGTATAACTTGACCCGAAAGGTACACCACGATCGTCATTTATTGGGTAAACGGTTGCGTCGTCTGTATTCTCTGTTCCCAAACTAGGGACCCATCCCTTATAGGGGACCTCCTCCCGTACCGTTGGGTGAGACCCTAAGAACGGACCTCTGTTCTCCTCGGACCGTCCGAGGTCAGGTATCCCGGTGTTTCTCAGTCTGTGCTGACTTCACTTAATCGTGTGTGCGTGTATAACTTGGTTCCGGGAAGGCTTATTGAAGTAAACTTAAACTAATGGACACATTTCTGCAATAGAAGTCCATTCCAGTGTAATACGTCACGACCCTCAGTCGTGTAACTGTATACTTAAAATCCCCTTGTGTTAAGTCGGGTAATCACTCGTAGAATTCAGGATCTGAAGAAGATGGTGTATCTTATCCGGACACTTTGGACGGAAGGACACTTCAACGGGGAGTTAGAGTGGACACAAAGTCGATCCCCACCGACGAAGGACCAAGGACTCAACTTTAGTGAGAATTATGAGGACTTTAAGTCTCGGTCCAGGAGTCTCGAGGGGGTCCGTGTGTCGAAAAGACAGAAATCTTACTAGGTCGACTTTACCATTGTCGATTGGGTGACCAATCCACCGGAAGGATGAAAAAGTCGTGTCTACAACAAACGACCCTGTTGATAGAACAAAAGGAATGGACGAAGAAAACTAAACCTCACAAAGGGTTAAAGACTGGGACACCCCTTCGGTGTACTTAGACTCCAACTAGAATGGTATTAAGAAAGGGAACCGAGATATTCGTCTTACCTTAAACCCTGAGGATCTGGATCTCAATTTCCTCGAACTAAGAGTGATTACGTAGTATCTGGTGTCTCATAAACCACCGGAACGGAAAACTTTTTCCGTGCATCAAAAGACAAGTTATATTAGAGCCCACTGGAGTCGGACGTCGCCGAACTTCGTCCTAAAACCAAGGGACGGTCTCCGACTCCGGTCGACGCTGTCACTCTCACAACTTAGGATCGGTGATCTGGTACTCCCAGTCACCGGCCACTGTTCCGGGACCGGACAGTCGAAACCCCTCTGTACAAAGGTGTCTCTACCTTCGTCACTTTGTTTTTTTCGTATATAATCCTCCTTTTTCCTATGTACACCTATCTGTGTACCCATCTGAGTCCCTCAACACGGATTATCATTAGACTTAGTGAATGTTCCCCGTAAAAAAGGTCTAAGGGAGACCGATTAGTAGGACGGAACGAACCGAAACCCAGGTATAAACCAAATTGAGTTCCAGGAGGGGACACACGTATAGGTAGAGAATTGGTTCTATTTAAGATCACTTCTCTGAATACCCATCCAACTATGGTGGAAGATACCCCACCATGGGGGAGGGAAAAACTAGGAACTCCTCGGAAAACCTGTACACCTCAGTCCTTAAAATAAAAGAACCTGAGGTTTTAGTAACGTCTACCACTGACGTCGGTGTTTTAATTTTCAGTGAACAAGGAACCTTCTTTTCAATACTGTTTGAATCGGATAATTTTTTCGTCTCTGTAATGAAATGACTGTTTCCGGACATATCAGTTTCGATACCCAAAAGGTCATCAGTACATACCTACACTCTCGACCTGGTATTTCTTTCGACTCACAATTTTTTGACTACGAAAGTTTGACACCACAATCTCTTCTGAGAACTCTCAGGAAACATGAAGTTTCTCTAAATTTGGTCAGGTAGGATTTCCTTTCCTTATAAGTAACCTTCCTGACTACGACTTCGACTTCGAGATTATGAAACCGGTAAACTACACTTCTTGACTGAGTAATCTTTTCTGGGACTACGACCCGTTCTAACTTCCACCCTCCTCTTCTCCTACTGTCTCTTACTCTACCAACCTACCGTAGTGGCTGACTTACCTGTACTCAAACTCGTTCGAGGTCCTCGACTACTGTCTACCCCTTCGGACCACACGACGTCAGGTACCCCAGCGTTTCTCAACCCGTGGTGACTCACTGACTTGACTTGACTTGACTTAGTCCTACTAGAGGAACTATAGATCTTACTCTTTATACACCAGGGGAATAGAGAATATACCCGCCCCGAGTCGAGACGAGACGGGGACGGTAACGGTCGTAGGTGACCTCCGTTTCAGGTCGACAAATGGGACAAGACAGTAACAAAGATTGACTTTTACATTTTTCCTCCGACCAACATTTAACAGATTGGACCTCAGGTAGATAGAGGAAGGAGCCAATTACAGACTTTCCGCGTATATCCCTTTTTTATAAGAAGAGATGTTATTTAGAAACAGAATCGATGCGACAGACTTCTTTTCGAATTCTTTTCTGAACGCATGAAAATATTCAGTTCGATAAAGAACGTTCCCAGTTAAAGGGTCGGGTGTGGACCGGACCAGAGACCCGGGACTCGGAGGTGACTTCACAAACCTAAACAGTGTTTGTCCAATCTAGGTTTTTGGTGAACGAAAGTCGAATTGTTCGTCTCGGGAATGAAACTGTCGACGAACGAACACTTGTCTTAGTGGTAGTTTGACGTCACAAGACAGTTCCTTTCTTAAGGTTCACTGTGTGTTGACTTGAACCTGAGCAGATAGTCTGGAGTTCCAGTTAACGTTTGAGTGCAACGATGGTTGAATTACCAGGTTACATTCAGAGAGTTTGACGTTTCAGTTTTGTAGGGTGAGTATGTAATGCATGACTTCAAGTTCCGGGTTTCGATACACAGAGTTTGAGTAGGTGTAGAGAGATACACGATAAAACTAGGTGTCCTAGGTAAGAAAGAACTTCAAAGACTGAGAGGTGTTTCTTCGATCTCGAACTCTCCCTTGGTACTCATCGTGAGTAGAAGAGTAGGTTCAAGACTTGGTCGACCCCTTATCTCGTCTACCGACTGGTTTTATGATAGAATTAAATGTTATTACGACTAAAACTTCTTACACTGTACATAGATCCCCCTTCACTTGAAATATTTTGACTTGGTGACTTAATCTATATGGGTAAACTATCGAGTTCGTATTTTCTTAGACGGACGTTACGTCTGTGTACTCTTTACCCAAACTAGGGAACTAGTCCTTCTAGGGGACCTCCTCTTTTACTGTTGGGTGTGGTCATAAAAACGGACCTCTTTGGGTACCTGTCTCCTCGGACCACCCGATGTCAGGTACCCCAGTATTTCTCAACCTGTACTGATTCTGAATGACAATATCCTCTCTAAGTTATTAAGAGGTATATCGAATGAAGGTCTTTTGTTGTCAAAAGTCCTTCGTAAACAAACAATGGTCAATGTCCTCCCGACCTGGTTGCATCCATGGGAGTGTAGTACTCTGACAGTGACATTGTGATTGTCGTACTTTCTTGTCTGGTCTTAGGTACGAAGGACCCGTGTCTCCAATGTCTCTCGTTTTCCTTTCCTTCACCTCCTGAGATGTACAGGATAAAGAGACAAAGGAAGTAGTCATTTTTGGAAAAGGGGAGGTCTTTCCTCTTCCACCCTTACGGTACCCCTCCTTCAGGGAGATGTACCTTCCCGGTAGTCCGGAACCTCACTTCCTCTAAGACCGTTAGTAGACAACTGACAGTCTTCTACGTGTTGGATTTTCAACTCTCACTACTAAATAAACGTCTGAAAGACTCCTGAAGTTCGGATCTTCCGTCGGAGAGTCTATCGAGACTCCCTGACGAGACTTCTTCTCGACCCTATGTTTCCGCAAAACGTTGTTTCTGGTCCATCAGTCTTGTGGTTTTATAATGACAATTAATTTCTTTTGGTCTATAGAGTTCAATTACTTAAATCGTGAAAAGATACGTATCTTTCTACGTTCTAAGACCCAAGTAACTCTGGTAAGGAAACTATACGTCAAATCGATGGATCCCGGTCATCGGACGAAGAAAGGGTAAGACTCAAGGGATTCCCGAGTGGTCACCCCCGTCGTCGTTACCGACTACCGGTGTCATAGAAAACGAACCACTACACCTCCGTTTCGAAAAGTAAGTGTGTAGGGTAGGAATATGGAGTGGTTACCGTATTGTTGTTGTTGTTTTATGATCGATAAAGTGTGATCGGTAAAAACAGAAGGTAAAGACACGAAAGAGTAAAATAAAGCCTGGAGTCCTGAGAACCCAACGTAGAATCTATATGTGTCGGGGACTCACACCGTAGGGGTGTCTCCGGTCAATAGGGACCTTTCACTACGGTATAAGGAACTGGGAGATAGTTTTATCTGGGAGGTTGACACCACGACCTCTTCTGAGAACTCTCAAGGAACCTATCGTTCCTCTAGTTTGGTCAGTTAGGATTTCCTTTAGTTGAGACTTATAAGTAGCCTCCCTGACTACGACTTCCACTCCGAGGTTATAAAACCGGAGAAACACGCTTCTCCGTGGAGTGACCTTTTTTACGACTACAACCCTTTCTAACTTCCGTCCTCCTCTTTCCCTGTCATCTCCTACTCTAGTAGTCTACCATTGTGGTTGAGTTACCTGTATAACAAGTCAACGAGTCAACACAGGTTGAAAACACTGGGGTACCTAACATCGTACGGTCCGAAGGGATGGGAAGTGGTAGAGGGTCTCGAACGAGTTTGAGTACAGGTAACTCAACCACTACGGTAGGTTGGTAGAGAAGGAGACAGTAGGGGGAAAAGAGGACTGAAGTTAGAAAGGGTCGTGGTCCCAGAAGAGATTACTCGACTGAGAAACGTAATCCACCGGTTTCAAAACCTCGAAGTCGAAGTCATAGTCAGGAAGGTTACTTATAAGTCATAGTTGAAGGAAATCCTAACTGACCAACCTAGAGGAACGTCAGGTTCCCTGAGAGTTCTCAGAAGAGGTTGTGGTGCCGAGTTTTTGGAGTTAAGAAACTACAAGTCGGAAGTAGTACCAGGTTGAGAGTACAGGTATATATTGATGACCTTTTTGGTGTTAAAACTGATATACCTGGAAACAACCGTTTCATTACAGAGACGAAAAATTATACGAAAGATCCAAACAGTGTCGAAAAGAAGGTTCCTCGTTCGTAGAATTAAATCACCGACGTCAGTGGTAGACGTCACTAAAACCTCGGGTTCTTTTATTTCTGAGACAAAGGTAAAAAAGATATAGGTAAACGGTACTTCACTACCCTCCACTACCTTTCTAGAAACAAAAAACTTACAACTCAAAATTCGGTTGAAAAAGTGAAAGGAGAAAGTGAAAGTAGTTCTTCAAGAAATCAAGGAGAAATGTAAGACCGTATTCTCACCACAGTAGACGTATAGAATCCAATAAACATAAAGAGGGCCGTTAGAACTAAGGTCGAACACGAAGTAGGTCGGGTCGTAAAATACACTACATGAGACGTATATTCAATGTATTCGTACCACTGTTATATATAGGAACTGTATGAGAAAAGGGTTAAACCTCGGTCAGACAACAAGGAACAGGTCAAGATTGACAACGAAGAACTGGACATATGTTGTCTAAAGAGTCCTCTTCCAGTCCACCAGACCATAAGGGTAGAGAAAGTCTTAAAAGGTGTCAAACAACACTAGGTGTGTCAGTTACAGAATTGTATCAGTTACTTCGTCTTCTAAAAAACCTTAAGAGAACGAAAAAGATACTAGGTTGTCTACAATCGTTAAACTAGAGACCAAAGAAACGGAAAAGATTTAGGTCGAACTTGTACGCGTTCAAGAGTCAAGTGCATGACTACTTCGGATCGAACCTCTTAAAACTTACAATGAAACGATCGTAAACTCTACTCCCGTTAATACACCATCAAACTTGTAAGAAACTATAACGGGAAACCCTAACCTTACTTTTGACTGGAAAGAGTCAGGACACCGGTACCAACTCAGAAGGGATAAACACCGTATAACTCACGTCGTGAAATTCTCGTAATAAAAAAAATCCTAAACTTTAACGAGTCTACCTTAAAGTATTGGAGGGTATCGGGTGAACTGAAGTGTGAAGGTCAACAGACCGAAATCCACTCATTAGTACGAAAAGTGGACCTTACATAGATCAACCATACCGACAATACTCTCCCAAGACATCTTCGTGTCACATTTACACCGGGAAGAAACCCCCACCACTAAAAATAATACGATAGGCCCCCTTTTTATCCTTGTTATTCTCGTTTCTGTGTAAGAGAACTATCTACTACTTTATGTAAGAATAAAACCTTATATCCCGTTTTATATGTACCTAATAATTCATTTGATCAGAAATTTCCTTTAACTTCGACTCCGAGTAAGGTAATTCCATAAGACGACAACAAAGACTCTGTGTGTCAGTGAGAGACAACCACACTTTACCTTATACACATACACACACACCACACACACATACACACATACACATATGACCCCCACCTCTATATATAGTACAAAGTTGTGGCCCTTTTTGTGATTTCACCATCTTTTTTCTTTCTGAAAATCCAGTGTATTTAGTACACTTGTTTCAGTAAAAGAACGACATTGTAAAATGTGCACAGTTAAATTTTTTTCCGTGTTGGATTTTCAACTCTCAATACAAAATAAACCGATTGTTTTGGAATCTCCACTAACGTCACCGACTCCTAAACTACCGTCTGTAATATAAAGGTAGGACTCGAGGAGGTCCCCAGTGACCGTCCTCCCTCAACCGTACTCCCACCGTTCTCACCCCTCCACCGACATCACCGACTGTCAACGTTGTAGAACGAAGGATTATACCGTCCACCGTAAAAATCAAGTGTGTTCATTGGATTTACTTGACCGAAGTCAATAAACATATTCCTCTGTGTTAATTTAAAAGAGTGGAGGATCCCAACAACACTCCTACCTAACTCAATTATAGGTGGATTCAGTAATTATCTCTTTGACAGTGGATCACACCCACATTGACTCGTCCTAGGATACCCCGGAAGGGTCCCCTCTGGGGAGGAGGGAAGAAGAGACGAATCGAGGAGAGACTTCTTAGATCTATTGTCCAGTCAAGTCGAGTCAGTGAGTCAGTCCAGGTTGAGAGACACTGGGGTACCTGACGTCGTGTTGTCCGAAGGAACAGGTAATGGTTGAGTGTCTCGAATGAGTTTGAGTACACGTAGCTCAACCACTACAGTAGGTTGGTCTCGGTGGAGTGACCTTTTCTACGACTACGATCCTTTCTAGTTTCCGTCCTCCTCTTCCCCTGTTGTCTTCAACCTGTAGTGGTTGAGTCACCTGCACAAAAACAAGTCAGCGAGTCAGTACAGACTGAAAACACTGGGGTACCTGACGTCGTACGGTCCGAAGGATCGGGAAGTAGAGGGCCTCGAACGAGTTTGAGTACAGACAACTCAACCAGTACGGTAGCTTGATAGGGAAACAGACAGTAAGGCAAGAGGAGGACTGAAGTTAGAAAGGGTCATAGTCCCAGAAGAGATTACTCAACTGAGAAACGTAGTCCACCGGTTTGATAACCTCGAAGTCGAAATCGTAGACAGGAAGATTACTTATAAGTCCTGACTAAAATAGACTACGTCTAAAGGACAACTCTTTTGGGAGGTGGTTTATCTTCTACAATTGATGGACTATGTCACTCGTGTATCGGGGTCCGGAGGACCTCGTACTCCTGACTATTTCAATTGGGGACACTGTAGTGAGACAGTGGTAGTCGGTTAGTTTCCTGTCACATACTCGCCTAGTGTCTGAGACGTTTAGGGAGAGAGTAGACCGACAATTTTCACGAAACGACTTTGAGAAGCCCCTCGACCTCCCTAAAAATCTCGTACTCGTTGGGTAGAAGCACGTACCAGGACGTCATGTGGAAGGAGACGAGGTTTGTGGTTACAAAGTCAAACAAACCGAAGTGATTCGTACACGCACCCTGTCTTCTTGAACAGGATTAAACCCGACGATAACTCTCCCCAGATATAAGTAAGTGAACAAATAGATAATCAAACAAATAAGTCAGTCGACTGGTAGGTAAGTGAACAAACGAGTAATTGGGTGTGGTATTTAGAAAGTCTCAGAAAACCCATGTATATATAGAACAGTCGTATTATACGTGATTACGTCAAGTAATAGTTACAATTATCATAGGTTCAGGTATCAAGTTTGAGTGATTTTCGTAAACCTTCATGTCTCCTTTTATTTCATCGTCAGAATTTATACAGTGACAATAACCATAATTAATATCTTTAATTACCTTTCCTCTCTTACTTTCTAAGATTTCATAAAAGTCTTACTAGTTATTTATGTATACAAACCTTATAATAAAAAATTGTGTAAAATACATTATTTTATCAATAAAATATAAAATTATATTAATTAAAAATAAAACTGAAAGTAATATAAGTATATATTATTAATAATATATCAATGAAATATCTTTATATGTTAGTGTCTTCCTTTACTACAGGGTGAGGTCATAAGAACGGACCCTTTAGGGTACCTGTCTCCTCCGACGACCCGATGTTGTTTCTCAACTTGTGTTCAATCACTGATCTGTTGTACTTGTCTAATATAAATTATGTTATAAACACTCCACTAACTGTTTTCTCTTTCTCTGAGAGTCTATTATTTGTTACTCTCCTCCTTGGGATACCCGAGAAGTCCTCGTTCAAAGTACAAAATCGTCGAGACTCCTAAGTTACCGTCTGCGACTTCCTACACCACCCGTCTGAAGACCCCGTAAGAAGGTCGTTTATGTTACTAAGTTCAAAACATACCATCGACTACCTCTACTCTTTTTACCTGGGCCTCTCACTCGACTACGACCGGGTCCCACTAATGATTTTCATAGTTTTATCCTCGTCCACATCACCCAGTATGATTCTCTGTCCGACACGACTACACTTTGTCAGAACAGGACAAACACCGTAACCGGCCCGTGAACGGTATACGGTCCGGGACACACTTGGTACGAAAGACGTGAAGTCGAGTAAATTGAGAGTTTTGGTGAGAAACTCCATCCATTATCCGAATACCGTAAAAGAAGTTCTTTTTCTTTCACTCTCTAACCAAATGTAATTCGTTAATTATTTACCGTTTCAGTCTTAAAGCTAGGTCTAGATTACTTGAGACCCCTCTGGTAGCTCAGTCAAGAAGTGTAAAGACACTGATAATATCCTTAAACAAACACCTTGTACTCACATCTTATCAACCTTTTAAAAGTGGTGACGTGTTACTTCGTTACTGACGACCGGAAGACCTTTCTCCAGTCTCAAACCTACCGTAAGACCTTCCGTTTAAACGTACCGTCTCTTTTCGTTCTTCCTTACTTGTACTGATCAACAAGACTTGTACTGATCAACAGACTCTAACACACTAGACCATTTAGAGGCACACAGGCTAGTATCCTCTCTGTCATTTCATTTACTAGTTTTAACTTTAGTCTGACTAACATAAGAAACGTCGGTTTCACCTCTTCGAGATATGTCAGTCGTTTTTGTTCTGGTCCTCGGCTGACACCGAGTCTAGTATTTGAATAACGGTTTAAGTCTGAATTTAACTTCTTTCATCCGTTTTGGTGATCTAGTAAGTCCATACTGGATATAGTTTAGGGAATGCTAATATGTCACCTTCTCTGTTTATAAGTTCCCCAATCTAGACTATCTCTCTCACAGACTTCTTGATACCTGCCTCCAAACACTGTAACATGTCCTCTGTACCTAGTTCTGGTAAGGGTACCTTTTCTTTACGTTTTTTCGTTTTACCGTCAGACTCCTCCGGAATGTTTATCGACGCTTTTCTTCTCTTCACTTTTCTTTGCCTCTTTTCCTTTCTATATTCGTAGACTTACGTCTCAAGGTTTCTTATTGTTCCTCTCTATTCTTTCGGAAGGAGTAACTAGTTACGTTTCTTTCTCTCCTTTTGTTGTCTTACCCTTTCTGATCTCTAGAGAAGTTCTTTTAATCTCTATGGTTCCCTTATAAAGTACGTTTCTACCTGTGTTATTTTCTGTTTTTTACATACCTGGATTTTCCTTGTCTTCTATAATTCTTCTCCACCTTTCTTTCCTGTCTTCTTGATATGTTTTTTCTAGAAGTACTGGGTCTATTGGTATTACTACACTAGTTACTGGATCTCGGTCTGTAGGACTGACACTTCAGTTCACCCGGAATCCTTCGTAGTCATGCTTGTTTACTTGTTTTGATCATCTCCACTACTTTAAGGTCGACTCGATGAAGTAGAGGATATTATACTACGATACTTTCACGGCGTGAGTTATACGGTCTTTTATACCTTCTGAGTCTTCACCGGTGTCCTGACCTTTTCCAGTCAAAAATAAGGTTAGAGTTTCTTACCGTTACGGTTTTTTACAAGTCTCATGGTGTGTTAACGTGAGTAGGGTGTGTGATCTTTTGATTACGGTTTTTAAGAGGTTCACTACGAAGTCGTCATGTACTTGACTCTTGAACGTCTACAAGTTCGACCTAAATCTTTTGTGTCTCCTTGGTCTTTAGTTTTAGTGGTTGTAGGTAACCTAGTAGTTTTTACGTTTTCTCAAGGCCTTTTTGTAGACGAAGACGAAATAACTGATACGGTTTCGGAAACTGACACACCTAGTGTTATTTGACACCTTTTAAGAAGTTCTCTACCCTTATCGTCTGGTGGACTGGACGGAGGACTCTTTGGACGTACGTCCAGTTCTTCGTTGTCAATCTTGGTCTGTACCTTGTTGTCTGACCAAGACTTAACCCTTTCCTCATGTAGTTCCAACATATCCCAGTGGGACGAATAGTTTGAAGATACGTCTCATGTAGTACGTTTTAAGGTCTATCCTACTTCGTGTTCGACCTTAGTTCTAACGGTCCTCTTTATATTTATTGGAGTCAATACGTCTACTGTGGTGGGAATACGGTCTTGTACTTCTCCTTGATTTCACGGAGAACTACTTTCACTTTCTCCTCTCACTTTTTCAACCGAATTTTGTGTTGAACGTTTTTTGTTTCTGGTAAGATAGTGGAGGGTAGTGAAGTACCGTTTATCTACCTTTTTTTTTCCTTTGACACTCTCTGAAATAAAAGAACCCGAGGTTTTAGTGACGTCTACCACTGACGTCGGTGTTTTAATTCTACGATCGAGGAACCCTCTTTTCGATACTGTCTGGATCTGTCGTATAATTCTTCGTCTTTGTAACGAAACGGCTGTCTCTAGTTTCGATACCAAAAAGGTCATCAGTACATACCTACCTTCCCAACCTGGTACTGCTTCCGACTCGTGGTTTCTTAGCTACGAAAACTTTACACACGACCTCTTCTGAGAACTCTTAGAGAACCTGACGTTCCTCTAGTTTGGTCAGTTAGGATTTCCTTTAGTTAGGACTTATAAGTAACCTTCCTGACTTCGACTTCGACTTCGAGGTCATGAAACCGGTGGACTACGCTTCTCGACTGAGTAAACTTTTCTGGGACTACGACTCTTTCTGACTTCCGTTCTCCTCTTCCCCCGTCGTCTCCTACTCTACCAACTTACCGTATTGACTGAACTACGTGTACTCAAACTCGTTTAAAACCCTCAATCATTGCCTACTCCCTTCGGACCGCACGACGTCATGTACCCCAGTGTTTCTCAGTCTGTGACGACTCACTGACTTGACTTGACTTGACTTTTTTTAAATGAAGAATACAATTTCTGTTTAAATATGTAATTTACGAATCTAGGTATAAACAAGAAGACCATTCTTTAAAAGTATAGTGTTTTCTTATTCTCGATTTTACTCTGACAAAATCTCATTTACAATAAAAAGATATTACTGATCAATCATAAATTAGGTATATATAGTCAATTATAAATGAAGATTAAAGCTCAATATCTTTCGAGTTGAGTATAATCGAGTTCGTTTCAAGTTTTTCCGGGACCAGAAGTCCGGTCCGGTCTTAGGTTTCCAGTTCATTACCGTGGTCAACGGGAAAGAGGATGAAGGGAAACCATAAGAGAACCAACTGAATTAGTAGTCCGTCTTAAAACTGTATATTAGAACCTAATTTTACTGGTCAAGAAAGGGATAACTAGATTCCTTTCAGTATCCTTTCTGGACTGACCCGGTACCTGGATGGGACACTTCTTTCTGACTGGGACCCTGAGTTCTCGAGGTTGGACCTCTACCCGTTTTCCCTACAGGGGTCGTCTTCTCTGAGGTCGTTTCTGATTGATACCGTGAACTTGGTATATGAACCGTAAATACTTCCTACCCTCGAAATATGGTGGCTCAACAACGAAAGACATTTATTCAAACCATAACCTGTACACTATTTAGACATATCAGTTTCGATGCCGAAAAGGTCATCGTAACATACCTACACTCTCGATCTGGTACTTCTTCCGGGTTGCGGTTTCTTACTTATGAAAGTTTAATCCAACGACCCCTTCTGAGAACTCTCAGTGAACCTTTCGTTCCTCTAGTTTGGTCAGTTAGGATTTCCTTTAGTCGGGACTTATAAGTAAACTACCTGACTACGATTTCGACTTCGAGGTTATGAAACCGGTGGACTGCACTTCTCGGTTGTGTAACCTTTTCTGGGACTACGACCCTTTCTAACTTTCGTTTTCCTCTTTCTCCGTCGTCTCCTACTCTATCAATCTACCGTAGTGGTTGAGTTAACCGTACTTAAACTTGTTTGAGACCCTATATCACTTCCTGTCCTTTCGGACCGTACGACGTCAGGTACCCCAACGTTTCTCAGTCTATACTGAATAACTGACTTGTTGATGTTATTACATATTTAATTCTACAAAGTCTGCATAGTGAGTGAACCCATTACAAACCCCGTACTCATAGAAGAAGGTACTCTGTGATAAACGAATATAGTCAGTGATCGGTTGTTCAAAAATAGTTCGTTAAGGATATTAGATTCTTAGGACAAGTGTGTCGTGTTTAGTTTAATATCGTACCAGTTATGGTGTCATTACCTTTAGAGAGGACTGTTCGTTTCGGGTCCGGAGTCGACGCTTGTACCTCAAATCTCACTATAAGTTATTGGGGTAAAGTCTCGACAGGGTCTTGTACCAACAGAAACATTGTCACATACCGTCCATTAGACACAACTCATCTAGGAATTCTACGAAAAAAAAAAGGGGGAAACACAAAAAGTAGACCCACTAAAGTGATAACTGCTCGTAACAGACCCTCGGTTTTTCCTTTTACTCAGAGACTAATCAAACGTATCATTAATGACCGAACAGTCTCCCTCACACTTTAGAGTCCTACCTAATCTCTAAAAGTATCCCGTACAGCGGTAGTCCCCGAAGGGACCACCGAGTCCACCATTTCTTAGGCGGACGTTACGTCTCTGGATCAAAGTTAGGGACCCAACCCTTCCCGGGGACCTCCTCCCGTACCGTCGGGTGAGGTTATCAGAACGGACCTCTTAGGGTACCTGTCTCCTTGGACCGTTCGATATCAGGTACCCCAACGTTTCTCAGTTGTGTCGACTTCTATGACTCGTGTGCACTTACGGTGGTAGTCTCGTTAAGATCGGTCCATTACTTGTGTCGGAGGAAAAGGATGTCTTTTAGTACGACTCATCTAAGTTTACGTCTGAAGTTCGAGACGTGCTTCAGAATATAGTTCTTCCCGTTCAGACCTCTCAATCAGTCCAAGACTAACACCATAGATTCCTTTGACCCGAAGTAGGGGAGAGATCCCTTACAAATTCTCTCAAACTTTTTCACTATTTTACTCTAAAAGTCAACTCTTTCTTGTAGGACTGTTACTTACTCCTTGCCTAACCTCCTCGTAAGGTCTTGGTCGCGGGAAAGGACTGGGAGGAGTCGTCAACCCGCATGTTGGGTCAGAACCGGTAAATATAGGAGAAGGATTCTGAAACTCTGAATCTGGAGATCCGGTGAGACCCGCCCTGGACTAAAAGGGTCTTGATCAACATGTTGAAAGATAAACTGATTTTCTCATAGGACTTTCGTAAAGTCATTGAATGGAAAGACAAATTTAATCGGTGACGACTGAAGGCAAAAAATATTGTCTTAACGATTTTTTCAATTAACGGACGATATGAATCCAGTGGAAAGTGTCTCTACGGACATCTGTAGACTCTAAATTGAAGTGGTACTCATTCGTCTTTTCTAGTCAACGTGTGGTATCATAATCTGTTCTACCTTCCCCAACTAAGTCGGGTTGTCTATGATCGTTTCAATAGTGTTGGTAGTAGCTTATTGTTACACTTCGATTGTTATTGATGAAAAGATTTAAAAGATGGTAAAATGGTGTTATACCCGGAAAACTTTCGTACCGAAGACAGTCGAACGAGATATAATTCACCGTTCTTAAAAAAATTCTTGACCCAGTAGACACGTGATCTGAACAAAAGACACTTTTACGGTCGGTTTATTAGTTTCCGTTTAACTTAGTTAATTCACATATTATCCGGTTTAAATAGGATCCTCCGGACAGTACGAGTTCTCTACTAAATAAACGTAAAGTGAATCGTTTTTTTATTTACAATTTTGGTATGTTGGTTTACAGTCTACCTTAGGAGAAACCGTCTACGGGTCTCCAGGTCACAGGTGTCCTCTACCCACACCCTCGATCCGAATATTCGTTTCAGAAGGTGTCAGGGACCTGTACGAACTTCATGAAAGTTTTTCTTAGTGGTCCATTTGTGATACTCGACTAATTTCTCGTTTAATAAATTTAGTAATAAATTTCATTACAAAATTTGATGGTGTATACGAAACCCTTTATCAGTAAACACAATCAACGAGCCAACACAGACTGAGAAACGTTGAGGTACCTGGTATCGGGTGGTCAGAGGAGATAGGTGTCTTAAGAGGTCTGTTCTTATGACCTCATCCAACGGTAAAAGAAGAGGCCCCCTAGAAGGATTGGGTCCCTAGCTTGGACCCAGAGGACGTAACGTCCGTCTAAGAAATGGTAGACTCTGTGGTCCCTTCGGAGATTAATAATAAGATTAAAACAGAATTTTTTTTTAAGAGAGAACTAAATTTTGGAAAGAGAAAAGAAGCAGAACAGGTAAAAAGTTCCGAGTCTTGGTGAAAAATAAAATAAAAGAATTAAAAAGAAAGTGTAACGACCAAGTAACCCAAATTCCAACGAGACCATACAATTGAAACATTGTGAACCAAAGGTCAAAGGAAATTAAAAGTTTAGAAGTCATCGGATTTATAAATAGAACCATTAAAAATTTAACCACATTTAGAAAGAGACTTTTAGTTACATAAAAAGGACTTTATCCAATAATGAAATATGAATTAAAATACGAAGTTAGTCGTCTAACAGAAGTCAGAGAGACGATTCGAAAAAGAAAAGGGATTTGAAACAGAACCAAAGATGAACAATAAGTAGTAGTAAGTGATATATTTTACTTCTCTTTTTTTTTTTTCCAAAGACCGACAAGGATTCAAAAAAAGGAATGTTGTGTTTCGACAACACAGTCGTCTCTATCTACAAAGTTGTCTCTTCACAGAACGACAACCGTAATGGGTTCCGTTACGACAAATCCAGTTACTCAAATCACTTACATCAAACCTGTACTCATCGCGATTTTTAGTTCAGTTTCGTCAAAGAAATACAAATTGTTTGTCAGAGGTCTTTTTAGTCACTTAACTAATAAAAATATGGATAACGACCTTCTTCCGTTACCGTTGAGTGAGGTCATGAGCACGGACCTTTTAGGGTACCCACCTCCTCGGAGCATCCGACGTTAGGTACCCCAGCGATTCTCAGCCTGTGCTGACTCGGTGAAGTGAAAGTGAAAAGTGAAAGTACGTAACCTCTTCCTTTACCGTTGGGTGAGGTCACAAGAACGGACCTCTTAGGGTCCCTACCCCCTCGGACCACCCGACGGCAGACGCCCCAGCGTGTCTTAGCCTGTGTGGACTTCGCTGAATCGTCGTCGTCGTCGTCGCCACCGTCGTATGGATAACGACTCCTGAACCTAATATCACAGATTTTCAAGTGAAGACCGGTTCTGGACAGTTCACTCACTACCTTCTAAGACCGGATCTTACGTTCGAAGAGTTTACATAAAGTCACGAAGACCCCCGGAACCTGTTACAAAGTACCAAAGTACAAAGTTTGACACCGAACTGGTGAGTAAATTCAAAACACAGAAACCCGTTCTAATCATTGAATAAAAGAGGTAGAATTATGAAAGGACTCCTTAACAACTTAATTTGTACTACAGAAACTTCACACCCCGAAGGGACCACCGAGTCTCCACTTCTTAGGTGGATGTTACGTCCTCTGGGTCCAAGATAGGGACCCAACCCTTCTAGATGACTCTTCCCTTACCGATGGGTGAAGTCATAAAAACGGACCCTTTAGGGTGACTGTCTCCTCGGACCGTCCGACGTCAGGTATCCCAAAGTCTCTCAGCCTGTATCAACTCACTGATTGTGAGAGTGATACCTTACATGCATCACACACAAAAATTCTAGTACTAATAATGGTAACAACAACAATCATCGTTACAATCGAAATCCTACTCCGAAGGGTTACGAAAACAAGTCGTCATCCTCATGTTTGGTTCAATTGACAAAGGAATCAGGACTCTTTCAAATTCACAGTAATTTCTATAAAACTCGATACAAAGGACTCGTGATTGTACTGATACTTTTCTATTTTATGTTATGTCG
Organism: Capra ibex; assembly: GCA_006410555.1. NCBI lineage: Eukaryota > Metazoa > Chordata > Mammalia > Artiodactyla > Bovidae > Capra > Capra ibex. The sequence goes on from SJYO01047732.1 coordinate 2,285,484, forward strand.
AGTTGGAATGAGTTACAGTCGGATGAGTAATAGAGATGAACTTACAGATTACTTACATACCTCGAGTTTTACGGGATTTAATTTAAGGACCAAGGACTAGGGGAGTGTGAACGAGGTGGGTACAGGAAGGAGTGTACCAACGACCATGGAGGTTGGACGGTCAACGGATCTGTTTTTCGAAACCTCAGTAGGAAATTAAGAGAGAAAGATAGTACCGAGTATATTTTAGATAGTCGTTTAGGACACTCAAGATGGAAGAATGAACAAAATAAAATATCGGAGGGTTG